>CM060965.1:168581873-168584373 GCA_030765045.1 Tenodera sinensis | reverse complement strand
TTTCCTTTCACCCGGTATAATCATTGCAATTTCTCTGTCCAAAAATGCCCATCTAACTGCAGTGTCGCGATTTCTTCGCTAGATATTCTGTAGATCTCCTTTGCATCCTGCATCAACATACACGGTTTTTAAACCTTCGGTTGAAGTGGAGTAGCTATCTAAGTTAATATAACAGTTGCCACATAGCTATGTACACACATTACTACAATAATCCGTCTTACGTTATTTACGCAAACGTTTCCAGAATTTTTTCTACGTCAGGCAGTTTTCCGATTTCGATGAGTGAATCTTTTTTTCTGATGATGAGTGGAAAACGTGCGTGGCTCATAACATTTTGTGCGACATTAAACTTTTAAGGGTTATTTTTCTACATTTTAGACACTTATCTCATAGGGCCTTTTTTTACATAAGCCATTTTAAGTGGTCATTTTTCATGAGTTTGGTTCCATTATTCTTATACTAGCAGAACCTCAAAATTGGAATGTACTGGAATGTGGCTTCCCTATTCGTATTTTGTTAAATATTTGGACTCGTCAAACATTAATAAACGGTTTACGTCTATTGTAAAACAGGCTTGTGCTGTAAAGGAATGTGGGGTGAATCTACCCGCTACTTTTGAGGGTCCCATCACCCCTACTGTTACTCTTAACAGAGCAGAAGCTAGTGGTTCAAGTGATATTTTAATTCACCTTGGTGAAAGTACAAACAAATACTTTCGCCAAATTGCAAATCAAATAGAATTGGTGAAATCAGTTGCCAGTAATAAAATATGTTGAACAAGAACAATGGATATGATACAAATGTAAGATTGCTGATACACTGCCAGGTAAGAAGTATTTGCTCGATGATGAAGAAGAGCTGGAAACCCGAAATATTTGTTGCGTTAAGCATGCCCCAGAATCTTCTGTTGAAGTTGAAAAAAGCTTTTCTATGTGCAGCTACTTCTATGCAATGCACACATGGAGTATACATTTTACTCAGTTATTAGGGCTCTGATTTTTATGACATGTCAAATTTTTATCCTGGCTTATTTTTCCACGCGTAAGTTAATATGAGGATGTTTCCAACATTTGTGAACACAATGAATCAGTTTTTATTGGTCATATGGTCGTAGAAATGGATATTTGGCCATATTTTAGTGCTAGGTCATGTTTCAGCCAAATATACGAGTAAAACCATACGTTGTCACGTTTTATGCAGTATTTAACACTGCAGTATTTATAAACACAATTTCATAACCTTTTCCCTTTCCCCTATTAGCCCATTATAACATGTTGATGCTGCAAATTGAGATAGAGATTTTTCAATAACCCTGAAGAAAGCGATTCGCCTTCAATAAAAAATTACAATTGTTTTCATTTACTATGTCAAGAAACTTAGCCTACATAAAATCAAATTTCTCTGTAACACTGAGACTGATTATTGAATGTACAGGGTGAGTAGCTGACAAGGTTAGAGTAAAATTACCTCGTGTGCTTAAAAAGAAATCCTGCATATACAACGTTGTGTAAAATTGGTGACATTCTTTGTGGCAAAGAAGTAGAAGTCGATGGAAATGAACCAGAACTTTCTGCTAATGATTTCCCTTATTTCAGGTTTGCCCCCATTACAGCATGTGATGTAGAAAGAAGTTTCTCCGTATAAGGTTCCACTTGCTGACAACCAAAGAACCTTCAAGATTGGCCATCTGAAATTGCATGTCGTTATCCGGTGCAGTTCTGCTAAAGATGAAGTGTAAGAGGTATGCTTTATTTCATATGCATCTAACTATTAAAAGTAAATGCATTTTTACTTTCTCTACTGTGTGTGCGTGTGTATCAGTCTGGACAACATAACCAAACAATTATGTCCAAATAAATTTTGTTCTAGAGTGAACCATTTAGGAGATATTCCTTGTTATTTGTGTCCGTTTCGGAAAACAAACTTTCGTCAAATGCAACATCGTTGTTCATTTTTTTTTTTTATATGTTAAGCGTGCAAAGAGAACGGGATCTCAAAGCTTTAAAAGATTTGACTATCGCACAAAGCTTACTGTATTCCCATATTCCCCTTGCACCTGCAAGGAAATAAGCAATAAGATAATTTGTACAAATGTTTATTTTAACTAACACGAAGAAGATAGAGCAATAAGAGTTTGTAAGAATGGTTAGTACCAGAGTGGAGAAAGTCATGTGAGTGCAACACAGACTTTTTTGTTTTGTTTTAAGTATTAGGGCATATTTCCACGATTTTACGTAAAAAAAAAAAAATCCAAGCTCCAGTTATACTAATATTATATTTTAGTGCTTTAATGATAATAGGAATGGAGTGCACTTAGCAGAAAGTTGATTCCTTAATAAGTAAAATGCGAATTAGTTTTACCTGGAAATACGTATATGTTGCTTAAGTCAACAATTCTGTGGCTATCAAAACATGTTAGGTTATAGTCCGAGTATTTTAACAATGGACAATTACTACCATAGACATTTTGTTGAAGATTGAGCAAAAGCATGTTACTTCT